>CM064426.1:29883344-29885844 GCA_032690845.1 Eleusine coracana subsp. coracana | reverse complement strand
TTCGGAACTTAATTTGAAAGCCATATTTTGACCCGGACGCTTTTGGGATGCTTCTAATAACCAACGAATGGCAAGTGCTCTTCCTTGTTTAGATCCTATTTCAATCGAAACTTTCTGTGTTGATCCTTTTTTATTACATCTTGTTTTTACTCCTTTATTGGGAGTTACTCTTATTGCTTGACGTAAAACTAATAGTGGATTTGTTTCTGTCTTTTGCTAAATCTTTTTCACGCCTCGATAGAGAATTTGACAAGCCAATGATTTTGTTCTATCTTTCATTATACGATTAACCACCATGTTAACTAATCAATTATGAAAAATTGGATCGGATTTTGCACTTCTTTTTTCTGCAGTACCTCGACGTGACATGAGCACGAAAGAGGTTCAAGAATCTATTTTCTTTTTATAAGGGCTAAAAACGAATCACTTATTTTTTTGGCTTTTTGACCCCATATTGTAGGGTGGATCTCCAAAGATAGGAAAGATCTCCCTCCAAGCCGTACATACGACTTTCATCAAATACGACTTTCCACAGAATTTGATAGGGATCTATGAGATTGAGTATGGAAGTCTGTTTACTCACTTCAAATTGAGTATCTATTTCCCTCCTTTTCCCGCTAGGATCGGAAATCCTGTATTTTCCATATCCATACGATCGAGTCCTTAGGTTTCCGAAATAGTGTAATGGAAAAAGAAGTGCTTCGAATCATTGCTATTTGACTCGGACATGTTCTAAAAAAGTCGAGGTATTTCGAATTGTTTGTTGACACGGACAAAGTAAGGGAAAACCTCTGAAAGAATTTCCATATTGACCTTGGACATATAAGAGTTCCGAATCGAATCTCTTTAGACAGAAGATCTTTCGTCTCATGGTGGCCTGCTCTAGTCCCCTTACAAAACTTTCATTATTGGGTTAGCTATACACTTCACATGTTTCTAGCGATTCACATGGCATCATCAAATGATACAAGTCTTGGATAAGAATCTATAACGCAGTAGAATGCCCTTGTTGACAATTCTTTACTGCAACAACATCTAGGGTTCCTTGAATAATGCGATATCTCACATCATGTTAATCCTTAACCCTTCCTCCTCTTACTAATACTACAGAACGTTCTTGTAAATTATGGCCAATACCAGGTATATAAGTAGTGATTTCAAATCCAGAGGTTAATCGTACTCTGGCAACTTTACGTAAGGCAGAGTTGGATTTTTTGGGGTTGATAGTGGAAAAGTCGACAGATAATTCACCCTTTCTGTCCCTCTACAGAATCGTACATGAGATTTTCACCTCATACGGCTCCTCGTTCAATTCTTTCAAAGGGATCCTTTTCCTCGTTCGAGAGTCTCCGCCCTTCTTCCACTTTGTCCCGAAGACTAACTAAGACCAATTGAGTCATGTTTTCATGTTCTAATTGAATACTTTCCATTTATGATTAAAGGAGAAGATTGTTCTTTTACCAAACATATGCGGATCAAATCACATCTTATAATAAGAAGAAATCTTCCTCGATATCAATCCCCTTGCCCCTCATTCTTTGAGAATTAGAAGGATCCTTTTGGAGTTTACATTTCTTCATTTGGAATCTGGGCTCTTCTATCTTCGACTTATTTTTTTGGCTTTATTCTTTATTTATTTCATTTCGATTTTCCTTCTTCCTCTATCCCTATCCTCTAGGTACAACGTTTGCATCAATAGAGAACTTTTTCCTCTCTATGAATAGATATTATTCCAATTTCTTCCCAAAACTTCCCAAGAAAAATCCCGAATTGGATCCAACATTGATGGGTTAATGTGAGCTTATCCATGCGGTTAGGCACTCTTCAAATAGGAATCCATTTTCTAACTGGCTTTCGTGCTTTGGTGAGTCGTCCGAGACCCTTTCGATGACCTATGTTGTGTTGAAGGAATATCTATATGATCCGATTGATTGCATAAGACCCGTGGTAGCAATAGAATAGGGAAAGTATACCTAAAAGACTGTTATTTTCAATTTCGATTATTTATATATTAGTTTGTTTCTATTTCTATATATTAGTATTAGTTAGTAGTACTATTCTATTAGTTAGTGATCCTGGCTCTGTGAGTTCTTTCTTCCGTGATGAACTGTCAGTACCAGTCCTACATTTTTTCTCTGTGGACCGACTAGAAAGGGGGCTCAGCAGGAAGAGGATTGTACCATGAGAGAAGCACAGAGGTCCATCTTTGCCTATTAGGCAAGAAGATAGCAAGTTCGAAATTCTGTCTTGGTAGGACATGGATTTTTATTACTATGAAATTTAGAAATGAAAATGAAGTAGTTAATGGGAGAGCTACCATTATCCTTTTTCTTGTATGTGTTCCTAAGAGAAGGAATTTGTCCATTTCATGTTTTGAGGTCTAAAAAAAAAGGGCATGGAAACAGATAGAAACTCTTGAATGGAAATTGAAATGAAATGTAGCTCCAGTTCCTTCGGAAATGGTAAGATCTTTGGCGCAAGAAGAAGGGGCGACCCATAT